>BKCH01001099.1:0-26574 GCA_008635985.1 Ficus erecta
TGTAGCGATCGCGCTATTTGAATTGGGCTCCTTAGCTGGAATTAGATAACACTTTCCCCCTATTTATTGCAATGTGAGCAAAGATGTTTTGGTACTTTTAGGATTGATCAAAATTACACAAATGACAAGGCCTCATCTGAAGTTTGATCACGTATCTACCAAGATGAGAAGGTCGAGTCTCAAGCACGTTTACTGCTCTTCGCAATTCAGAACCTGTGCCTCTTTTGTATTGTTTGAAAACTAAAGGGGTTCCTGTTTTTCATCCAGAAAAAATGGAAAGGGAGAGTCTCGTTGGTTAACAAAGATAGTGGCGAAATCTTGTACTGACTTTGCTGAGAAATGGTTTGTTTTGTGGTGATCAATTTGTTTGATGAAATAAGAGGGACAAGTGACCTTAAAAGATGGCAACTTCTCTTCCATAATATCCTAAAAGAAAAAATCTTTTAAACCCTGAATAAATTTAGCCTGCAAGACAGCTAAATTTGGAAAGATCATAAGAGTATCCTATTTATTTTTTTGTTTTATTTGTTGTAGGACATGTTCGTTGGTGGGACTGATACAACCTACACGGTCTTAGAATGGGCAATGGCCGAGCTCCTGAGACATCCAAGAATTCTCAAGAAATTACAAGACGAGGTTACAGAAGTCTCCAAAGGAAAACCGGACATATCAGAGAGTGACCTAGACAAAATGCCGTACTTGAAGGCGGTGATCAAAGAGACTCTTCGCTTATATCCTCCAATACCACTTCTAGCTCCAAGAGAATCAAGTCAAGACGCCAAAATAAAGGGATTCGACATACCAGCAGAGACCATGGTAATTGTCAATGCTTGGGCAATAGGAAGGGACCGCGAGTTGTGGGACGAACCAGAGGAGTTTCGACCGGAGAGGTTCTTGAATTCCGCTGTGGATTTCAAAGGGAATGATGGTTTTCAGTTGATCCCCTTTGGAGGCGGAAGGAGAAGTTGTCCTGGAGTCTTGTTTGCCATGACTACTAATGAGCTTGTATTGGCGAATCTCGTCCACAGATTTGATTGGGCATTGCCTCATGGGACCAAAGTTGAGGATTTGGACATGACGGAATGTATTGGCCTCATTATTCACAGAAAAGTTCCTCTTCTTGCCATTCCCACTCCAAGATTTTGATTTGCTTACATTTTTTCATGTCACTCTCTGCCATAGAAATATTATGGGAGTTCATAAATTTTCCTGTTTCCTTAATTTTACCCCATAGATTTACAACTTTGCAGTCAAAAACATAAATAATAAATTAGCTAGCTTGCAAAAAGAGTGATTCCCAAATTTATTTATTTTTTCTTTTTCTTTTTCTTTTTTTTTTTTTTTTTTTTTTGGGAAGGGAGTATTAGAGTGGGATCTTGAGTTCACAGGATAGCTGATTGCGTGATAATTCTTATGCTGGTTTCGTGATTCAAGTGTTAAAAGCGTCTCATTTGCAGAATACGAAGGATTAAAGTCGTATTTTGGATAATATAGAGGATATTTTAGGTTAATTTTCCTTTTTCAATAGAAAAATCATCCTGCAAGTTTTTTTTTCCCCTTTTTTTTCTTTTATATTTTATTTTGTTTTTTTTTAATTTTTTTTTAAATGAAATCGTCCGTCGTCGGACAAGTTGGCATGAAAGAAATGAAACTATAGGATGATGATTGTGACCATAATTTCTAATAAACAAGATATGAATCCGTTTGGTAGAGTTTTTATTTTTACTTCTAGTCAATAAAAAAAGAGAAGTAAAAATTATGGTTTTTCACTAAGTATTTGAAACCAAATAACTTTTGATGTCAAAATGATATTTAAAGTATTCTAATAAGTATTTTAATGTTAAATATGAAGTTTATAATGTCTAATTTAAATTTTGTTACAAGTTTTAAAATTTACTTAGAAGAGCTTTTGTCATACTATATTTTTTGGTTTTGACAGAAAGCACTTCTGGAGACTGGAAGTTTTTATGACAGATTATCCAAACACTTCCAAAAGCTACTTTTGGACGTACAGAAGCAGCTTTTAGCCGTCCAAAAGCAACTTCTAACAAGCTCTGCCAAACAGGTCCTATGTAGATAGCGAAAGCTAAAATAAGTAACTGAACAATATATATAACCTCAAATATACATGTATGTATATACATATATATAGGGTGAGCATTGAATTGAAACAAACTTTATATTTCTTTTGTCATCTGTTATCCAATCCAATTTTGAAAATTCTTTTTAAATCCAATCAATCTAATTTAATCCAATATATTTTATCATTCAATCCAAAATTCGTTAGATTGAATTGGATTAGATGATCGGATTGTATATAAGCTTTCTTAAGAACTTTTTAAAACTTGCTAAATTTCATGAAACTTACTCAAAATGACAAGTAGCATTTTCATGACACCAATTTAATTATCTATTATCCATTTAATATATATAACATAAACTAAATCAGTCCAATATAACAATAGAGAAAAATAAATCTCTCAAATTCACACTCCTAAGGGATAGTGAGCTTGATGATGACACAGAGAAAAGAAATTGATGCGAGATTGGAGCTCGACAATGGGCAGTGGCCCGTGGGTCTTCAAAAGGATGTTTCTTGGTTAGTGAATTGCTAGAGAAAAGAAAATGGTATGACCTTAAAGGATTTTGAATTTTGAGAGAAAAAAATTGATGTTTTATATCTAAAAGAAAGACCAATTATAAAAAGACCAACGAGAACATGTTAAAAAAAAATAAGAAATAATACTATATATAGTATGTAGATAATTATTTTCATGTATATTAGAAGTATATTTAATTGGATTGGTTTTATTGGATTTTTAAAATTAACATGCAACATCCAATTCAATTCAATCCTTTTTTTTTTTTTTTTGGCTAAAAAAAGATCTGGTGACCCGTTAATTTTCCTTTTTGAAGTTCACGCAGGCATGGACACTTCCCTGAGTTGGTTGGGGATTTGAACATCTAACCTCTCAATTGGTGAAATCCTAAGGTTACCTCTCTTGTCAACTCATCCACCCCTACGTATTTAATTCAATTCAATCCAATTGGATGAACAAAAATGCCATCTAAAATCCAAATTTAATTACATCTTTTTTTTTTGTATGGATTAGATTAATTTGATTGGATGAATTTTTGGTAGAATTTGATTGGATGAATGAATTTTATACTTACCATACAATGGCCGGAACTATCAAAATCCTTCTAATTTATCCTTCATATTTTTTCCTTGCTACCAAAACACACCTTTAAAAATGGAAACTTTTACTACCGACCATGCCGACCATTATGCATAATGTGAGCCTGCCGAAATTTCTTTGTAAACCTATATATGCAGAGGAAGGCACCAATGAATATATAAAGCATCTCTCATATATCTTTAAAAAAAAAAAAAAACAAAGCAAAAAAAAAAAAAAAACCTACCAGCCATGTTGAGTCCCTGGTTTGTCTCTGCCTTCATCTTCTTCACTCTACTCTTCCTCATCAAAAGACTACTCTCAAAACCCCAAAAAAACTTGCCTCCATCACCACCAACCTTCCCAATTCTCGGAAACCTCAACCAACTGGGCTTCCACCATCACCGCTCCCTCTGGCGGCTGTCGGGAAGCCACGGCCCGCTCATGCTCCTCCACTTCGACAGCCGTCCGGTGCTCATCGCCTCCTCCCCGAACACCGCCCGCGAGATTATGAAAACCCATGACATCGTCTTCGCCAGCAGGCCTAAAACAAATTTAGGCCACAAACTTCTCTACCAACAAAGGGACATCTCCATAGCTCCTTCCGGAGAGTATTGGAGACAGATGAGGAGTATTTGCGTGCTTCAGCTCCTCAGCGCCAAAAAGGTCCACTCCTTCCGGTCCATAAGAGCGGAAGAGACAGCCCTCTTGGTCGAGAACATGGGTTCGATGTCGGTGCGGTGAATCTTCGCGTCGCTGTCGAACGACGTCGTTTGCAGGGTCTCTTTTGGGAGGAAGTACGAGGAGATTGGGATGAAGAAGTACTTTAGGGAGTCGGTCGGAGAGTTGATGAGGTTGTTGGGGAGTTTCAGCGTTGGGGACTACATTCCGTGGCTTTATTGGGTCAAAAGAATCAACGGTCTTGATGCTCAAGCTGAGAGGGTTGCTAAGGCGTTTGATGAGTTTCTGGACGGAGTGGTTGATCGGCCTATGGAAGATCAATCTATTAAGATCAAAGGAGAGGACAAAAAGGATTTTGTGGATGTTTTGCTTGAGGTTCAAGAGGAGTCCCAAAAGGCATGTTTTTCCATTGATTGAGATGACATCAAAGCTCTCATGTTGGTAAGTACTACTTTATTACAAGTTGAATTTATTTCACATAGTTAAATTACCAAGTTATTAGCGTTTTATGATGAGTTATGTATCCAAATCGATTAAATATCATATTAGAATTAAACTTTTATACGTGTTGATAGATTTAGTCCCGACCCATTTGCATGAGTCAGAAGTTGAAGTGATTTTGAAAATGAGTTATATCTAAATCCATTCAACAAACAATTATTCAAGTACTTCTAATAACACCAATTTTAACTTATTTGTATTATATCAAAATATTTCAAATATAACAAAATATTTCATTTTCTCTTTAAAAAATTAGTGTCTATATATATACACACAAATGGTCTTAAATCCAGTACCTGATGGTATCCGACGATGTGAACTTCAGTTACAGTGAATGAGAGATTCAGTTATTAGAAATGTGAATTCATGAAGAAAATAATATAAAATATGGAGAATTCACATTCACTTTAACTATATTTCTTTCTGTATGAATTCTCATTTCTAGTAACTAAAGTTTATATTAACAGTAATTGAAATTTACATTGTCGGATATCATCCGATACCAAAAATAAAAAAAAAATCCCAAAAAATACCACGCCAAGTCAACTTTTTATATTTAGAGTATCAAATATACTCTTGAGTTATCAATAGATAATCGCCATGGTATTGATCGGTAAACGCCGATATCTACAGTAATATTAATTACTAACGATGACAACCCGTAACTTAAATTTCTCACCTTTTTGAAATATACACTGCACTCATTTTTTCTCCCTCTTAAACACTAATTTGATGTCAAATAGAAATTGTACGCACGCATCTTCAAATATGGGGACTAGAATTCATTATAAAAACATGAAATGTAAATAATCTCACTTGTAATAGGAGGGATTTCCATGCGATTAAATCACGGAATGTGCTATTTGGATTGGATAAGGTATCCAAGACAGAGACCAAAGTCACTAGCGATCGGCATGTTAAAACAAAAGGCTATAATAATTGGCTCATCTTCTAAATAGCTTATAAAGGCACTATATGAGAGAAATGGTAATATGATATTAGAGTAAGATCTTGAATTCGTAGAATAACTCATTATTTAGCACGGAACTACATGGTATAAGTGGGGCACGTGTTCCCACTGAGAAAATAAAAAAAAATCTTATTAATATACCAATTTTAACTGAATTTTCATTTATGTTCTCACTGATTTGGTCTCTATAGTTTTTTTTTATTGGGTTTTTTGTAATTTAAGTTGAGTTAACTTATGGGTTTTTTTTAATAGAAAGGTAAGAGCATCTCCAATGCAATACTAAATTAGTGTGTCAATGTTAAATTTTGGCATTTGCATGAAAAAAGTGGTCTCTAATGTAGTGCTATCTTTCATGTCAAATTTGTCATATGCTTAACTTATTGCAAATTTACCACAAGGTAGAGCCGATGTCAAATTTCACTTTTGATTCTCATTGGTTATTGTCTTATACAATTATTACAACATTTTTATTTTTCATTGATTTTTTTACAACTTTCAAAGCACATGATAATGAAAAAAAAGTAGAAATTGCATTATAAATAGCATAATGCATTAGAGTTTAAAATAAGATAATGCTATTTTTCACACTATTTTGTAATAAATTTAGCAATGACATACATAAATATATTGGAGATGGTCTAATTAATTGGAATTTTTTATTTTACTTTTATAAAAGACATCAAATTATCAATCTTTTCATATCCCTTCTACTTTGTCCTTTGTGTTTCCCACTCTAACGTATTTTCTTTTCATTCTTGTTTTTTAACCTTTTTCTCTTCATCTGCTTGCTCCTCCCTTGTCGACCCTTCTCTCTTGTCCTTCCGCACCTTCAACATCAAACTCAAAAGGTACGACACAAAACTCCAAACCATTGTTGATTGCTATTTTATTTATTTATTTATTTTTAACCTTTCTTTCTTCCGTCTACGTACAGATTACAACTCTACAAGTATGGTATGTTAATTCATTTTATTTTCTATCTCTTTGATTTGCATAATTTATAATCGATCTTAGATGGACTATTTCTTTTTTTTTTTTTTTTTTTTTTGATAGTATTGATAACGAGACTATCATAAAACTATTTCAAAACATTGACCTCGTCGAGTACAATTGTAATTTGTTATTTATCGTATGAAAGTTATACTTAAGAAACTTGTCTTTTTTTTTTTGGTGCTATTGTTTTAATTTGAAATTTTGGTCTTTAGTTATGCCCTTCCTGAATTTAAATCCTAGATCCGTCACTCCCTCATGTTAAAGGGGTTCACGACATTCTTAAAAGGTTGGAGAGCCTACACTTAGTTTTAAAAAGGTTGGTATTAGCATTAGGACTCGAGTACTCATTGTGATTGAATCTCAACTGCCGCGGTGGAGTCGTGCAGAAGAGAAGGTGCACTAATGCGCTAGTGTTGTATTGTCTTTTTCAGCGCTTCTTTGAAGCGCCAATCTAGTAAGGAGCGCTAGCCCTTCTTTTGAAGCAGCAAGCGGGCTGCAGCCCCTCTTCCACCAAATCCTTAACCTCTTCATCGGTTGGAGAGAGGGGTTCCCATGTAAAATTATTATTGTTGATTGCAGCTCCTAATTAACTTATACTTTTTGAAGAAATGGTAAACTAAATGTGAGTTTGAGAAACCTTTCACGGAAAAATAAAACAAAATTTCATTCGAAAAAGTTGGTATTCACCGACCTAACAGTTCGTTAGCTAAACACTTAATTTTTTTTTTTTTTTTTTGGGAAGCTAACTATAAATCATCTTACAAGTTTTTCCTTTTTCCTTCCTTTAGGAAAATAGTGAAGACAACTCTTATTTTTAACCAAAAATAACACATTTTCCCCCCTTCTGATTATACAAATGCTTAAAGTATTTTTTTTTTTTTATCTAAAAATTCAGTCACAAAATATTTCATAAACTCATCAAATTTTTTTTTAAATATCAATATTATTCTTACCAATATATATTAAATACTTATTTTAAATATTAATCAATTAAAAATTAATTAAATTTTATTTCAAACTTTAAATTTTCTTTTTCTTTTTTTAAGGAAACAAAACAAAAAGGAGTAGGAAAAAAAGAAAAGAAACGTGGTTAACAAAGCTGTAATTCAATACCTAACTTCATCACAAGTTAAAGAGTTCAATTCTCCCATCTTCAAATTTATTTATATATAAAAAAATAAAAATAAAAAGGCCCCCAACGTCCGCACATTGCAAACCCCGGCCACCACCCCAGCAACGGGGTGATTTTTATTTTTATTTTTTTTATTTTTTTATTTTTTTAAGAAATAAAGCAACGGGGTGAGTTTAGAGCTTTGTGACATTAGCTGCTTCATAATCTTAAGTCCTCCAACTTTTCGGTCATACCATTTAGTATTTGGACAGTGTCCTATTATCCTCTATATTTTTCTCTCTTTAATCAAAAACTTTCTTTCTTCTGTCTAAGTTTCAAAAGGCCATAATATCTTTGCGTTCATATAGTAACAAAAAAAAAAGGACAAACTTCATCCATATATTTGATCAAATTCTGCCATAGATATTGAGATTTGTGAGATTCAAATACATTCAAATGTTTTTAGTTTAACGATTGTGTTCCGATCGCGAATATCCAAAAATCAGTTTATATGACTATTATATTTTTATTCAAATGTGTTCATCCCAAATGTTGTTGGTTTATATTCAAATACGTAAATCAAATGGATCGTAAATCATTTCAAATCCAAGATCTAAAATTTAAGATCTTAGACCCCCTTTTCCACTTGCTAAATTAGACTCGACGGGAGTAAAACAAATAAACTTGATATAGCAAGAACTGATTAAAAAATACAAAAAATAAAAAATAAAAATTTGAAACGATCTTTCTCATTTAGTAGCGAACTCTATTGTCTCTCTTGTACCTTTCATCAATTGACAAAGTAGTATAGGTTAGTACAGCTCACACGATCGGCTTAACGTATGGGCGTTTAATGCCACAATTTCATATTTTCTGGGTTCGTAAATTCAACCACAAATATTTTTTTTTTGTTATTTTCCTCCCATTTTTATGATTCATTTTTTTTCAAACATTTTCAAAAAATCTATATTTTAAAAATTCATAATTTTATCACTTTAAGTTGAAATAAAAGGATTTTTTTTTTCTTTTCCAAATTGCATAGAATTTCTTTTCAAAATGATTTAAAGTCGAAATATTCATATTACTAATTTTTTTTTCGAATATATTTCAAGTTTTTATACTATTTTACTCTAAACAGTACATTTTCACAAAATAAGGCCTTACTTGGCAAAAAGTTTAGTTTAAACTAAACTGTACTTTTTTCATCATGTTTTTTGTCTTTTTTCCCAAAAAGTTATTTGTTTTTTCTGAAAATTCAAAAAAATTCAAAAAAATTTACTATTTAAACTTACAAATCTTAACTCAAACTTACACACCAAATATTTTCAAAACTCAAACTATCTTTGACTTCCAAAATATCATCTCCAAACGTAATCCCAAACAAGTCCTTAGAGATCATTATTATGGCCTTTAAATTAGAGGCCTAGTTTCCTCCCTATGTCACTTCTTATTTGGTAGATATTTCTGACACTTGATGTCTTGTAAAAAGACGCGTATATAATTTTCTCATGTGTTGTCAGCTATATATATGTATAGACGTAACGCGTGTGTGTGTGTATATATATGTTATATTGAAAACCTGTGTTGTATGCCTATAAATCACATACCAATGAAAGAATACACTAGCTCCTTCTTTTTCAATCCCTCTTATCTAATGACCATCTCATTAGGCATAGTGTTCCTCATCTTTCTGTACAAATGGTCTTCCAATATAAAGAAGAACAAGAACTTCCCGCCGTCTCCGCCGTCGATTCCGGTCATCGGAAACCTCCACCAGCTCGGCCTTCACCCTCACCGGACGCTGCGGGACTTAAGCCGTCGACACGGCGGCCATGACCTCATGCTGCTCCACCTCGGCAGCGTTCCGGTCCTCGTGGTCTCCTCCGCGGATACCGCCCGAGAGGTCATGAAGACGCACGACCTGGCCTTCAGCGACCGGCCGAAGGCTGCCACCTACGAGAAGCTTCTCTACAACTATAGAGACATAGCATCGGCGCCTTACGGTGAGTACTGGCGGCAGACGAGGAGCGTCTGCGTCCTCCATCTTCTCAGCACCGCTGCGGTTCAGTCATTTCGAGGGGTAAGAGAAGAGGAGACCAAGCTCTTGATGGAAAAAATCCATCACTCTTGTTCCTCCGCCTCAGCAGTGAATCTTAGCGAACTTTTCGCGACCCTTACGAACGACGTCGTGTGTCGGGTGGCTTTGGGAAGGAAGTACAGTGGTAGTACTAGCGGCGGCGGAGGCGAGAGTGGAAGGACGTTTAAGGAGCTACTTGGGGAGTTTGTGGAGTTGTTGGGGGGATTCAACATAGGGGACTACATTCCGATGCTAGCTTGGTTGAGGCATGTCGATGGCGTGGAAGCTAGAATGAATAAGGTGGCTAAGGAATTCGATGTGTTCTTGGAGGGAGTTGTTGAAGAACATGTTCAGAGCAGAGACCGGAACAAGAATCTTGTGGATATTTTGCTTTGGATTCAAAAGGAAAACTTGATGGGATTTCCCATTGATAGAACTTGCATTACGGCTCTCATCTTGGTAAGCATTTATGTGTGTGTATATATATATGTCTATTTATAATATTCAGCTTGCGGTTTGGTTCGCCGGTTGGAAATGAGATTTTTAAGTTAGAGTCAGTTGATTTTTCAAAAACTAATTATAAATTTTGTTCACTTTTTAGAAAATGATTAAAATTAAAATGAAAAAGTATATTTTAGTTAGAGTTAAACTGAAACTCCAAACAAAACTTTAGTATATTTAAATCTCCATTTTAATTAGCTCCTTGTTCTTTTTTGGTGTCGGCGTTTGTCTCCTTGTTCTACTAGAGATCATGAACACCTCACGTTCAAACTAAGGGTTCGTTTGGTGTTTGAATTGAGTTTGAAATATGATGAAATTTTTAAGTTTGAGTTGAGTTAACTTTTTAAAAAGTAGTTATAAATTTTGTTGACTTTTCAGAAAAAGACAAAAATTGAGATAAAAAATTTGAGTTGAGTTTGAGTTAAACTCATTCACTAAACATAGGCTAAATAGAATGAGCACCATATATATATATAAGATAAGGTGCTCTGTTAGAGAAGGAGCACCGCAAGAAGATTTATGTTATATATGTCTGTCACATGATTTTGTTTCTATATATATCTATGTAAATGAACATGAACGGATTTTGTAGGACATGCTTGCTGCTGGAACTGACACCACATTCACGGTTCTAGAGTGGGCAATGACTGAGCTCCTCAGACATCCAAAGGCAATGAAAAACCTTCAAAACGAGGTGAGAACAAACCTTGGCCACAAAACAGACGTCACAGAGGAAGATTTAGAGAAACTGCCTTATTTGAAGGCAGTTTTCAAAGAGACTCTCCGGCTACATCCCCCTATCCCACTACTAGTTCCGAGGGTGGCAACTAAAGACGTCAAGGTTAAGGGATACGACGTCGTAGCTGGCTGTCAGGTTTTCATCAATGCATGGGCGATTGGGAGAGATCCGGCGACGTGGGACGAGCCGGAGCAGTTTAGACCGGAGAGGTTCTTGAACGACGGCCCCGCCGCGGGCGTGGACTACAGAGGGCGGGACTTCGGGTTGATTCCGTTCGGGGCCGGGCGGCGGGGTTGCCCCGGCACTCTCTTTGCCATGGCTGTTAACGAGATTGCTTTGGCCAATGTCGTTCACAAGTTTGATTGGGAGCTGCCTGGTGGAGCTAGAGGGGAGGACTTGGATATGGCTGAGACAAGTGGTTTAACTATTCACAGAAAGTTTCCTCTTATGGCTTTGCCAAAATTTGTCTAATATAATATTATCTGTTCTAGCTAGTTGTATTTCCAAACCCCGCTGGAATCGCCCAACGGGGAGGACGTGGATTTGGATAGAAATTCTTCACCAAAACTAAATGTATTTTATATTATTTTATTTTAATGTAATATAAATGAGTGTATAGACTCTTATACTTGTTAAAAGAATAAGCTAGTTGTATTTTCACATATAAAAATTAATGGCTTATTTGGACCATTTATTGTTCTAAATCCATCACTCTTGTTCCTCCGCCTCGGCCGTGAATCTTATTAGCGAACTTTTCGCGACGCTTACAAACGACGTCGTGTGTCGGGTGGCTTTGGGAAGGAAGTACAGTGGTAGTACTAGTGGCGGCGGCGCCGGCAGCGGCAGAGAGAGTGGAAGGACGTTTAAGGAGCTGCTTGGGGAGTTGTTGGGGGATTCAACGTAGGTAACTACATTCCGATGCTAGAATTGGTTGAGGCATTTCAATGGCGTGGAAGCTAGAATGAATAAGGTGGCTAAGGAATTCGATGAGTTCTTGGAGGGAGTTGTTGAAGAACATGTTCAGAGTAGAGACCAGAACAAGAATCTTGTGGATATTTTGCTTTGGATTTAAAAGGAAAACTTGCTGGGCTTTCCTATTGATAGAACTTGCATTAAGGCTCTCATCTTGGTAAGCATTTATTTATGTGCATATATATATATATATATATTTATGTCTGTTCATTATGTTTAGCAGTGAAGCTAAAACTTTTTCTTAGAAGACTAATAACTATATCATAGATAATAAGAGGGTTATAATGATAAGTTTTTATTTTTAGAAGGGTTACCATGAAAATGTAGTTAAAATCATAGACTATTTAAAGAAAAAAAAAAAACTAAAAGTTGAGGGGGCTTAAACAATGGCGGAGCCAGAGGTTTTTTTCAGGACAGCATTACTCAAATTAAATTTTATACTGAAAAAATATTCGATTTTATATTCTTCTTTTCTTATTATTTAAACTTTGTAATCTAACTTAACCAATTTCAAAAAGTATAAGATATGAATTTAATTAGTAATGTAAATAACTTTTTGTTTATTTGAAATTTTAAATGTAAACATTTTATTTATTTTAAAAAAATCTAAGTAATTTTATAATTTTAAAATTTCAGGGACAAATTAGGGACTTAGTTAAAAATAAAAACACCATTTAACCGTGAGGTTGGACCAGAGGGCAGCTGCCCCCGGGCCCAATATGGCTTTGCCACTGAGCTTAAAGCCCCTAGGCCTTCTCTCCCTTCATCTATGATATTTATGTATTAAATCTCCAAAGCTCCTTTTTCTTTCTCTTTTTTATTTTTATTTTTATTTTTTATTTTTTGTCTCTGTTAGATTTAATCAAAACACCTGTTAAACAATGATTTATAGTTAGCTTCCAAAAAAAACAAAGTGTTTAGCTAACGAACTGTTAGGTCGGTGAATACCAACTTTTTCGAATGAGATTTTGTTTTATTTTTCGGTGAAAGGTTTCTCAAACTCACATTTTAGTTTACCATTTCTTCAAAAAGTATAAGTTAATAAGGAGCTGCAATCAACAATAATAATTTTACATGGAACCCTATCTCCAACCGATGGAAGAGGTTAATTAAGGATTTGGTGGAAGAGGGGCAGCAGCCCGCTTGCTGCTTCAAAAGAAGAACTAGCGTTCCTTACTAGATTGGGGCTTCAAAGAAGCGCTGAAAAAGGCAACACAACATTAGCACATTAGCGCGCCTTCTCTTCTGCGCCACTCCACCACGGCAGTTGAGATTCAATCACAACAAGTACTCGAGTGCTAATGCTAATACCAACCTTTTTGAAACTAAGTGTAGGCTCTCCAACCTTTTAAGAATGTCGTGAACCTCTTTAATATGAGGGAGTGACGGATCTAGGATTTAAATTCAGGAAGGGCATAACTAAAGACCAAATTTTCAAATTAAAACAATAGCACAAAAAAAAAAAAAAAAAAGACAAGTTTCTTAAGTATAACTTTCATACAATAAATAACAAATTACAATTGTACTCGACGAGGTCAATGCTTTGAAATAGTTTTATGATAGTCTCGTTATCAATACTATCAAAAAAAAAAAAAAAAAGAAATAGCCCATCTAAGATTATAAATTATGCAAATCAAAGAGATAGAAAATAAAATGAATTAACATACCATACTTGTAGAGTTGTAATCTGTAGACGGAAGAAAGAAAGGTTAAAAATAAATAAATAAATAAAATAGCAATCAACAATGGTTTGGAGTTTTGTGTCGTACCTTTTGAGTTTGATGTTGAAGGTGCCGGAGGACAAGAGAGAAGGGTCGACAAGGGAGGAGCAAGCAGATGAAGAGAAAAAGGTTAAAAAACAAAAATGAAAAGAAAATACGCTAGAGTGGAAAACACAAAGGATAAAGTACACTACTACAGAATAGAGATTCGACGACGGTTAAAAACCGTCGTAGTAATACTTAAACGACGGTTTTCTAACCGTTGTGGAATCCACAGTCGTGGTATATATTTGGATTCCACGACGGTTCGAAAACCGTCGTGGGAGGTAACAACGAAAAAAAAAAATTACGAATTCTCACTAAATCAACACTTTTTTCCGGAACACATTTAAATCACAAAATCAACACTTTTTTCGGAAATTTCCCAAATCCGTGCCTTACCCAACCAATTTAATTCAATCTAAAAGACAACCACAATGAACAATCACCGAAAATGTAGGGGACATATTTTGGTCATTTCGGACGGAATATTCCCAACTCAACAATCTACAAAATCAACATTTTGGACGGAACATTTTATCAACAACCACAATCAACAAAATCAACATTTTGGACGAAAAATTTCCAAATCCGTGCATTACCCAAGCAATATACATTACAACTTACCGGCTTGTCGAGCGTCAGTATGGGCGGAGTGCGGCGAGAGAGAGAGGGAAAGCCGCGTGAGTTCCTTGGTGGACCCATCGGAGAATGGAGGAGGCCGCGTGAGTGGTGGAGGAGGCCATCGGAGAATGGAGCCAAGAGAAAATTTTGAGAGTTGAGATAGAGAAATGAGGCGCGGTGAGATAGAGTGAGTTTTTGGAGATTTTAAGTAGGGAGAGAGCGGCAGGAGAGAAATAGAGGGAAGAAATTGAGTGGCTTTGAGTATGGAGTTAGAGAGTGAAAAAGTGAAAAATGCTCGGAATGTAATGGGGTGGGAAAGAAGATATTTTTTTGGGTTTTAATACACGCTCCAAAAAATTGAATTTAATTTAAAAAATTTCAAAATTCCCTCCTTAGTACCTACCATGACGGTTTTTGGGGAAAACCGTCGTGGTAGAGTCTAAAAATTTTAATTTTTTTTTTGAAAAAAGACCCTTCCACGACCGTTTTTTAAAAAAACCGTCGTGGAAAATGCGGCAAAAACACAGAACGGAACAGAGTTTTTGAAAACCATCGTGGAAGCCGAAGCTTCCACGACGGTTATAAAACCGTCGTGGAAGAGCATGCTTCCACGATAGTTTTTAATAACCGTCGTGGAAGCTTGCAAAAAAACAAAAAAAAAAATTTGTAAAAAATTTTTTTTTTTTTTTTTTAGCTTCCACGACGGTTTCATTATATGTTTTTATAATGAATTATAGTCCCCATATTTGAAGATACGTACGCACAATTTCTATTTGACATCAAATTAGTGTTTAAGAGGGAGAAAAAATGAGTGCAGTGTAGATTTCAAAACGATGAAAAATTTAAATCATCAGTTGTCATCATTAGTAACTAATGTTATTATAGATATCAGCGTTTATATCGATTAGTACCATGGCAATTACCTATTGATAACTCAAGAGTATATTTGATACTCTAAATATAAAAAGTTGACTTGGCGTGGTATTTTTTGGGATTTTTATTTTTTATTTTTGGTATAACTAAATCGTAGGCATGGATATGTGGCATTCCTGTAATGAGGCCCCATTTAACTTAACAAACATGCATCTCACGTTTTCTTGCTTTTATAAAAATAAAAATATAATAATAATAATAATAATAATTAGTTAAAAAGCAACAGAATCATAAACTTCAAAAGTTCACATTTGTAAGGCGTACGTGTCAATTTCAAACATTACTATATATGTTATAATAATGAAAGACCAAGAGCAAAAGAAAAAAAAAAGCAAGCATGAAAATTTTCAAAATTAGACATTTATTAGGTGTAATATTTTCAAAGAGTGCTTCATTGTAGTCAAATACAGGACGAGAGAATAGGGTAATCAAAATCTTGGAGTTCCAATTGCAAGAAGAGGAACTTTTCTATGGCTAATTGAAGCCAACACGTTCCTTCATGTCCAAATCCTCTCCGCTAATTCCATCCGGCAATGCCCAATCAAACCTGTGCACAATATTTGCAAGCACAAGCTCAATACTAGTCATGGCAAACAAGGCTCCAGGGGCATCCCCTCCTTCCAGCTCCAAAAGGAATCAACTGAAAATGGTCATTCCCTATCTTGAAATCTACGTCGGAGTTCAAGAACCTCTCGGGCTTAAACGCCTCCGGTTCATCCCACAAGGCGGGATCTCTTCCGATCGCCCACGCATTGGTCATGACCATGGTCCCCGCCGGTATTTCAAATCCCATTATTTTTGTGTCTTGACTTGAATCCCGTGGAACTATCAAAGGTATTAAAGGAGACAACCGAAGGGTACTCTCTTTGATAGTGGCTTTCAAGCAAGGCATTTTGTCTGGATCACTCTCGGATATGTCTGGTTTTCCTTTGGCGATTTCAGTTACCTCTTCTTGTAATTTCTTCAGGATTCTTGGATGCCTCAACAGTTCTGTCATTGCCCATTGTAACACCGTGTTAGTCGTGTCAGTCCCACCAACAAACATGTCCTATAATTATTAAACCAAAAAGTTGAAAAGAGATCAGATTATAATAAGCAAATTAGATTTTAATATATATATATATATATATATATATATTTTATTGGGGGTCAATTTTGTCTGCTCCCTGCCTAATTCTTTGGTGATGTTATAAGTCCAACTAAATGAGGAGGGGGGGGGGGGGGGGGAGAAATATATATATCTATATATCTATCTACGGTTCCTGGACTATCTTTTCTTAGAATATATGAATTATCTAAACTTACACCGACTTTAGTAATGTTAACAACATATATAGTCTGGACAACTAAATGTTTTTGCTATTACATTTGAAGTAAGAACTATTATATATATTGTTACGAAATTAGGAACGGCAACAGGAAAACTGGAAGAAAAAAAAAAAACACCAAGATTTACGTGGAAAATTCTAGACGGGAAAAAACCACAGATAGAGGAGAAGAAAATCTACTAAATCAAAAATTAGTATAAGATGAACAGCTATAGCAAAAGAGCATGATAATGAAATCATAAATCACATTATATATATACCCAAAATCCTAAATCGAAATCGGGTATCCTATCCCTCTGCTACCACCACAAGGTCCCAAAAAAATCTCATGATTAAAGCTGCATCAAAAATATCGCACCACGAGTTTTTCAAATCGGATTAAAGAGAATTCGGATCACCAAACTCTAACATATATCATATAATGTCAGTTATGCTTTTCAGTTTATATGTTATGGAAAAATGGTGATATGTAGACGAAGCCTATGTAAATAACGAAGGTATATATATTGCTTGAAAAGTAAAAAATTTCCTAGAAAGATATATATGGTTGACTATTTGTGTATTGTTGGAGGACCTTCTGACTGGAATCTGACAGGCTGATATTGTTCTGATTCTGAACTGGTCTCAGGTGCTAAAGCATATAAGTAAAGATACCAACTGGGGTACTTTGGCATATGTATGGGCAGGGTCACGATAAGCAAGTCTGATGCACAACTGGGGTACTATAAGATATATCAAAATATAGAATGACAATAACATATATTAAATAAATAAAGTTTAAATAATAATAAAAGAAGTATATAAAATCAAATATTTTTTTTAATTTAAAATTTAATTTAAGTAACGTACGTCGCCCTGAAAAAGCTCTGGCTCCGCCACTGTTTAAGCCCCCTCAACTTTTAGTTTTTTTTTTTTTTCCCTTTAAATAGTCTATGATTATAACTACATTTTCATATTAACCCTTCTAAAAATAAAAACTTCTTATAGTAACACTCTTATTATCTATGATATAGTTATTAGTCTTCTAAAAAAAAGTTTTAGCTTCATCACTGCTAAACATAATGAACAGACATATATATATATATTTATGCACATAAATAAATGCTTACCAAGATGAGAGCCTTAATGCAAGTTCTACCAATAGGAAAGCCCAGCAAGTTTTCCTTTTGAATCCAAAGCAAAAGATCCACAAGATTCTTGTTCTGGTCTCTACTGTGAGCATGTTCTTCAACAATTCCCTCCAAGAACTCATCGAATTCCTTAGCCACCTTATTCATTCTAGCTTCCACGCCATTGAAATGCCTCAACCAATTCTAGCATCGGAATTTAGTCCCCTATGTTGAATCCCCCCAACAACTCCCCAAACTCCCCAAGCAGCTCTTAAATGTCCTTCCACTCTCTCTGCCGCCGCCGGCGCAGCCGCCACTAGTACTACCACTGTACTTCCTTCCCAAAGCCACCCCACACACGACGTCGTTTGTAAGCGTCACGAAAAGTTCGCTAAGATTCACGGCCGAGGCGGAGGAACAAGAGTGATGGATTTAGAACAATAAATGGTCCAAATAAGCCGGTAATTTTTATATGTGGAAATACAACTAGCTTATTCTTTCAACAAGTATAAGAGTCTATACACTCATTTATATTAAATTAAAATAAAATAAAATACATTTAGTTTTGGTGAAGAATTTCTATCCAAATCCATGTCCTCCCCGTTGGGCGATTCCGCGGGGTTTGGAAATACAACTAGCCAGAACAGATAATATTTCATTAGACAAATTTTGGCAAAGCCATAAGAGGAAACTTTCTGTGAATAGTTAAACCACTTGTCTCAGCCATATCCAAGTCCTCCCCTCTAGCTCCACCAGGCAGAACCCAATCAAACTTGTGAACGACACTGGCCAAAGCAATCTCGTTAACAGCCATGGCAAAGAGAGTGCCGGGGCAGCCCCGCCGCCCGGCACCGAACGGAATCAACCCGAAGTCCCGCCCTCGGTAGTCCACGCCCGCGGCGGGGCCGTCGTTCAAGAACCTCTCCGGTCTAAACTGCTCCGGCTCGTCCCACGTCGCCGGATCTCTCCCAATCGCCCATGCATTGATGAAAACCTGACAGCCAGCTACGACGTCGTATCCCTTAACCTTGACGTCTTTAGTTGCCACCCTTGGAACTAGTAGTGGGATAGGGGGATGTAGCCGGAGAGTCTCTTTGAAAACTGCCTTCAAATAAGGCAGTTTCTCTAAATCTTCCTCTGTGACGTCTGTTTTGTGGCCAAGGTTTGTTCTCACCCTCGTTTTGAAGGTTTTTCATTGCCTTTGGATGTCTGAGGAGCTCAGTCATTGCCCACTCTAGAACCGTGAATGTGGTGTCAGTTCCAGCAGCAAACATGTCCTACAAAATCCGTTCATGTTCATTTACATAGATATATATAGAAACAAAATCATGTGACAGACATATATAACATAAATCTTCTTGCGGTGCTTCTTCTCTAACAGCGCACCTTATCTTATATATATATATATATATGGTGCTCATTCTATTTAGCCTATGTTTAGTGAATGAGTTTAACTCAAACTCAACTCAAATTTTTTATCTTAATTTTTATCTTTTTCTGAAAAGTCAACAAAATTTATAACTACTTTTTAAAAAGTCAACTCAACTCAAACTTAAAATTTTCATCTCATTTCAAACTCAACTCAAACATCAAACGAACCCTTAGTTTGAACGTGAGGTGTTCATGATCTCTAGTAGAACAAGGAGACAAACGCCGACACCAAAAAAGAACAAGGAGCTAATGAAAATGGAGATTTAAATATACTAAAGTTTTGTTTGGAGTTTCAGTTTAACTCCAACTAAAATATACTTTTTCATTTTAATTTTAATCATTTTCTAAACAGTTAACAAAATTTATAATTAGTTTTTGAAAAATCAACTGGCTCTAACTTAAAAATCTCATTTTCAACCGACGAACCAAACCGCAAGCTAAATATTATAAATATACATATATACACACACACATAAATGCTTACCAAGATGAGAGCCTTAATGCAAGTTCTATCAATGGGAAATCCAAGCAAGTTTTCCTTTTGAATCCAAAGCAAAATATCCACAAGATTCTTGTTCCGGTCTCTGCTCTGAACATGGTCATGACGAACATGTTCTTCAACAACTCCCTCCAAGAACTCATCGAATTCCTTAGCCACCTTATTCATTCTAGCTTCCACGCCATTGAAATGCCACAACCAAGCTAGCATCGGAATGTAGTCCCCTATGTTGAATCCCCCCAACAACTCCACAAACTCCCCAAGTAGCTCCTTAAACGTCCTTCCACTCTCGCCTCCGCCGCCGCTAGTACTACCACTGTACTTCCTTCCCAAAGCCACCCGACACACAACGTCGTTCGTAAGCGTCGCGAAAAGTTCGCTAAGATTCACGGTCGAGGCGGAGGAACAAGAGTGATGGATTTTTTCCATCAAGAGCTTGGTCTCCTCTTCTCTTACCCCTCGAAATGACTGAACCCTAGCGGTGCTGAGAAGATGGAGGACGCAGATGCTCCTCGTCTGCCGCCAGTACTCATCGTAAGGCGCCGATGCTATGTCTCTATAGTTGTAGAGAAGCTTCTCGGAGGCGGCCGCCTTCGGCCGGTCGCTGAAGGCCAGGTCGTGCGTCTTCATAACCTCTCGGGCGGTATCCGCGGAGGAGACCACGAGGACCGGTACTCTGCCGAGGTGGAGCAGCATGAGGTCATGGCCGCCGTGTCGGCGGCTTAAGTCCCGCAGCGTCCGGTGAGGGTGAAGGCCGAGCTGGTGGAGGTTTCCGATGACCGGAATCGATGGCGGAGACGGCGGGAAGTTCTTGTTGTTGTTGTTGTTGTTCTTTATATTGGAAGACCGTTTGTACAAAAATATGAGGAATACTACGCCTAATGAGATGGTTATTAGGAAGGAGGGATTGAACAAGAAGGAGCCAGTGTATTCTTTCATTGGTATGTGAAACATGCTTTGCTTATTATACGTGTCTGCTCTACCGGCGATATATAGGCATACAACACAGTTTTTCAATATAACATATATATATATATATATATACACGTCTATATATATATATTGCTGACAACACATGAGAAAATTATACACGCGTCTTTTTGCAAGACACCAAGTGGCAGAAATATCTACCAAAGAAAAAGTGACATACGGAGGAAACTACGCCTCTAATTTAAAGGCCATAATAATGATCTCTCTAGACTCGTTTCAGGTCACGTTTGGAGACAGATTTTTGAAGCCTGCAGATAATTTGAGTTTTGAAAAGATTCATTTGGTGAAAATGAACAATTTAGAGTGAAAAAATATAAAAACTTTAAACATATTAGAAAAAAAAATAATAATATGAAAATAGTTGCACTACTCTCAAAATTCTAAGTAATTTGGAAAAGGAAAAAAATCATTTTATTTAGACTTAAAATGATAAAATATATTATGAATTTTTTAAAATTTATATTTTCTAAAAATATTTAAAAAAAATGAATAATTAAAATGGGAGGAAAATGACAAAAAAAAAAATTGTGATTGAAATTGCGAACCCAGAAAAAATGAAATTGTGGTATTAAACGCCCATGCGTCAAGTCTATCGTGTGAGCAAGTGCTTACGTACACTACTTTCTCAATTGATGAAAGGGACAAGAGAGATAATAGAATTCGCTACTAAATGAGAAAGATCGTTCAAAAAAAAAAAAATATTTAATCAGTTCTTGTCATGTCAAAGTTTATTTGTTTTACTCCTGTCATGACTAATTCAGCATATGGAAAAGGGGTTTAATGTCTTAGATCTTGGATTGAAATGATTTACGATCCGTTTGATTTACGTATTTGAATATAAAATAACAACATTTTTGGATGAACAAATTTGAATAAAAATACAATAATCATACTAATTGATTTTCGGATGTTTACATCCGGAATACAATTGCTAAACTAAAAACATTTGATTGTATTTGGACATATGTTGAAAAAACTTCTAATGAATCTCTCAAATCTCAATATCTATGGCAGAATTTGATGAAATATATGGATGAAGTTTGTTATTTTCTTTTTTATTTTTTTACTACATGAACGCAAAGATATTATGGCCTTCTGAAAGTGACCTCTATTTATTCGAAATTAATTAGGTTTAGTGCCAGCAAACTTTAATAATCATAAACCTTATCGAAAAAATCTCTTATTTTCTTCAAAGTTGACACAATTATTAGTCTTATCATTACTATTACAATTAGGAAATTTTAATGAAGACCGAAAGTACTCTACAAAAAGAGAAGTGGGATTGGAGGGGAAGGGATAAGGAAGAAGAAAAGGAGAGTTAACGGAAGAAAGCTGAGCGATAAGTAGTTGAGAAAAGGAATTTTAAGGTCTAGAAAGTAATTGACAAAACTAGAATTTTCTTTCCATGGAAAATATGGAATTAATCAGGCCTAAAACAAGTCAAATCATTACCATCGTCTTCATCGTTGTGAGTGGTGTATGTGTCGTAAATTATAAGGTAATTTATCCATTTAGTCACGAGCGATCAGTCACTTTGATTTCTAAAATTCTAATTCAATATATTAATCTTTGAATTTTTGTTTTTTGACAGCTTTGGTTCTAGAGTGGGCAATGACTGAGCTTCTAAGGCATCCAAAGGCAATGAAAATCTTCGAAACGAGGTTAGAACAAACCTTGGCCACAAAACAGAGGTCACATAGGACAATTTACAAGAGAAACTGACTTATTTGAAGGGTAACAATGTCCTAGCGATCAGAAAAAGTAACTACAAAGAAAGGGCAAAATCATCTATAAATAGTTTTAGAATGACAAAGTTATCCCAACACTGTAGCAAGATGTAAAAGTGACTAAAATCCAAGGGCAAAATTGCCAATTGACCAAAAAAAAAGAAGGTAAATTCAGAACAACACTGTAGCAAAAAAAGTAACTAAAAAGGAATGGCAAAATTGTCCATAAATAATTTTAGATGGACAAAGTTGTCCCAATATTATAGCAAGCTGTAAAGTAACTAAAGCCCAAGGACAAAATTGTCAATTGACAAAAAAAAAAAGAAATGGTAAAACCGGCATAATACTGTAGCAAAGGAAAAAATAATTGGTAATGAAGGGTAAAAAAGTCATAACACTGTAGAAAAAACAATAAAATTTTGCATCCTTTTAGTATATTATAATAATTTATATAAATAGTCTAGCGTCGATGTTGAATATTCGGGTATTTAGAAAATTAGCTAAAGAATCACTTTTTTTTTTTTTATCAATTAATCAATATGACATAAATTATTCATTTTTATACAAATTTAGTTAATTATAGTTTAATTTTGTGTCATATTTTTCTAATGTTAATATTTTATGTCATATTGGTGCAATGATTTTTAAGTTTGTGTCATATTTTTATTTTGATTACATACTTATTTTAATTGATACATAAAATTGAATTTCGGTTTGTTAGTATCCTTAAATGGATGGAAAAATAATAAAAAGAGTTTTTTTATCCAATTTTTTTTTCATCATTCTTCTTATTTTATAAAGGGTGAACGTTTTATTCTTAAACATATTTTATACAAGATCCACCTTTTATTAATTTGCAATATTCAACATCATTGATACCGCATAACATTGTTCTAATAAAGCATTACTTTTAGTCTGCGGACTAAGAAGCTATTCAAGCTATTAGTAATTCCAAAACACAACTGCATCCCTTTCAATAAATCCATTAGTTTGATTTTTTCCCCCCCTTCTCATATATGAGACTTAGAAGCTCCAATTGATTTAGGTGGGTGAGTTTCTACTAGAGACGTGGCACCTCACGTTCAAACTAAATAGAATGAGCACCGTATGTGCACACACACACACACACACACATATATATATATATATATATGTATAGGGCGCTCTACTTAAGAATGAGCACCACAAGATTTATGGTATATATATCTGTCACATGAATTTTTTTTTTTTTTTTTGCTGGAATCTGTCACATGATTTTGTTTCTACATATGTATATACGAATAATTGTACGGCTTTTGTATAGGACATGTTTGTTGCTGGCACTGACACTACATTCACTGTTTTAGAGTGGGCAATGACTGAGCTTCTAAGGCATCCAAAGGCAATGAAAAATCTTCAAAACGATGTTAGAACAAACCTTGGCCACAAAACAGAGATCACATAGAACAATTTAAAAGAGAAACTCCGGCTACACCCCCTATCCCACTACTAGTTCCGAACTAAGGCTGAAAAAAACTTCAATATGGCTCTCCTTGATAATTATTTGCTTCTGTTTCCCACCATTTTCTTTGTAATTCTACTCAAGTTCTTCATCTTCAAGAAGAAGAAACCAACAAAACCAGGATTCAATCTCCCACCAACCCTCCAAAACTTCCCATAATCGGAAACCTCCACAGCTCGGAAAGAACCCTCACATCTCTCTCCGTGACTTGGCAAAAAAATACGGCCCAATATTTTACCTAGACCTAGGTCAGATCCCAACAGTTATAATTTCATCTGCCCGACTCGCGAAAGAAGCACTGAAAACACATGATCTTCCTTTCGCTAGCCGTCCCAGACTCACCGCCGCCAAGTACCTCTTCTACAATTGCACTGACATGGCCTTCTCACCTTACGGAGCTTACTGGAGGTACGTTAGGAAGATCTGCATACTCGAGCTACTCAGTGCGAAAAGGGTCCAATCTTTCGGCTTCGTTAGAGAAGAAGAAGTCTCTCGCCTTGTTCGTCGCCTCGCTGAGCCTTATCCCGGCACGGTTAATCTTAGCAAGATGCTAGCGCTTTATGCTAATGATGTTGTTTGCAGGGTGTCTTTTGGGAGGGACTTCTCCGAAGGAGGAGACTTCGATCATAAGGGTTTCCAGAACCTTCTTGAAGAGTATCAAGAGTTGCTTGGAGGGCTCAGTGTTGGAGATTTCTTCCCTTCCGTGGAGTCGTTTGTGCTCAGCTTGACGGGAATGAAATCGAGACTTGTTCACACCTTTAATCGGTTCGACGAGCTTTTCGATCAGATTGTGGCCGAACATCTCAATTCTGAGGGAGAAGAAAAGATGAGGCCAAGGAGGACCTTGTGGATGTCTTGCTTGATATACAGAGGAAGGGCTCTGGCGAGATGCCTCTCACCTTGGATAATGTCAAGGCTCTCATTCTGGTATTTTTTTAATTAATTTATTGCTATTAAGTTTTTAATAAATGATCAGAGAGGAGAACTGATAAAGAGAAATATAGCGCGCAGCTTAGGAGAAGCCTGCAACTCTATATCATTAAAGGACAAAATAAACTACCATAAGTTTTTAATTAAAAGAGTCGAAAACACTTTACTGACCAAATAAGTTCACTGAAATAAACACCAAAACATGCTAAACAATAAAATAAATCCAAAGTGATCAGTCAGAGAAGGACTTAAATTGACTCATGCTGGTAATGAGTAAATCTATTTTCCCTTTTTTTTTGCTGCCTTAATTATAACAGAAATTTTCTGCACCATAGTAAATATCCTTTTTAATTAAGATTATTCTATGATTGATCTAATCACTCATGAAAACCAATCGTTCTCGTCTATATGTTATTTTGCTTCACGATATCTCTTACACTTTGGCAAAGTAAGCCAAATATCCAAATGTCTGGATAAGATATATAAATTTTTTTTTCCTAATTAAGTCATATTAAATAAATGTCTCAAGTTTTCTTTATCTATGAAGGTAGTCGTCGTCTTACAATTATTATAATTTTTTATTTGGTGATTACTCAATGATTAACCAATATGAAGCAATAATTTACCGATACAGGACATGTTTGCTGCGGGAACTGATACAACCTTCATAACCCTTGATTGGGCAATGACAGAGCTGATCATGAACCCGAAAGCCTTGCAAGAAGCTCAATCCGAAGTGCCGAAGTTTATTGGGAGAAAGAAAAGTCGTTTCAGAGAGTGATCTGCCTCAACTCAACTACATGAAGGCAGTCATCAAAGGACGTTCCGATTACATCCACCAGCTCCGGTTTTAGTCCCAAGAGAATCCCTGGAACACGTGGTCATCGACGGGTACGATATTCCAGCCAAGACAAGGATCTTTGTCACGCATGGGCAATAGGGAGAGACCCGGAAACTTGGGAAGATCCGGAGACCTTTAAAACCCGAAAGATTTCTCGATAGTCATATCGATTTTAGAGGGCAGGATTTTGGGCTGATACCTTTCGGAGCTGGTAGAAGAATTGCCCTGCGATTACGTTCGGAACAGCGAGTGTCGAGCTTGCTCTGGCTCAGCTTCTCCATTGCTTTGATTGGGAGCTTCCTCCTGGCGTTGTGGCTAAGGATTTGGACATGACTGAGGTTTTTGGCATTACAATGCACAGGAACATGGTTTGGTTGTCCTTGCCAAGCCACGTTTCCCTATTGTTGATTGATGTTGGAGTACTATTGTCCATTGCATGATAAACTTCTGTACTATTTCTCTGTGATCTTAAATTAATAGTGTGTCCTATATGTTAAAGTCTTCTACTCTGCCATTAATTATTTTCTGTCGTTACTTTCCGGCTTGTACAAAAATTTAGTAGTATTATTTCTGACTATAAGTGGAGCACTCTTTTTTTTTTTTTTTGATAAAACACAAAGACAAGAACAGAGACCTTCGGGAGGACGCTACTCTTGTATCATAAGGGAGGGCACCTTTTCATGATCTGTTGATAGGACAAGTTCTTGTTAGATTAAATTTGACGAAATTACTTAAATAATCATCTATTTTTTAACTATTGATCAGTATGATATAAATTTCTTATCTTGATTAACATGATACAAATTTTAGTTTTTTAGTTTAATTTTGTATTATATTGGTCTATTGTGTTGTTTTTTTTTAGTTATATTAGTGCAATAGTTTTTAAATTTGTGTTATTCAAGTACTTTCTTCTTAAATTTAACTATTGTATTTATAAATAAACCACTTTGTGTCAGATGATGCATTTTTCTAATACCTATATATTTAGGAGTAATGGTCTTAAACACAGTACCTGATGATATTTAGCAATGTGTATTTTAGTTACTAAAATGTGAATTTAAGTTACTAACAAGTATTAATTCATCAGAAGAAAATGTAAAATAAAAGGAATTCACATTCATTTTAAAGACATTTTCTTGCATGAATTCACATTACTAAGAACTGAAATTCACATTTACAA